>PVUN01001316.1:2176747-2200715 GCA_002994505.1 Seriola rivoliana | reverse complement strand
ATACTTTGGTATTTTAGTTCCAAAATTCTCTTGGTGCTAGAGATGTGATTCTTCTGTAATTGATGAGGGCAGCATAATAACGCTACAAGCCTTCTAGTCTGACAGACTAGATGTACTTGGCGTAAGGGCTAAATTTAGCTCTCAAATGTTCCTGCACCTACGTAAAAACCTGCGGGGTTTACCTGGAAACACTCCTGAGTTCATGACCCGGACCGGCTTTCTCCTTTGAAACTTATTAAGGACTCAGAGGAACGAGAACTAACGAGGGTTAGGCGATGCGAACTGCCTGAATACACTTGATCTCTGCATGCATGGGTTCGAAATCCATCCGATCTGTAAACGAGAAAATGAGTTTTCTTTTGAGTCCGCCATGCTACTTTCCAATGCAGCAAAGGATTCAGAATTCTTATTCTCAATGATATTCTCCTCCTCATTAATATGCTGTGAATGTACTTGATCAAACCTAGAAACCAAGGAGTTGCAAGTACTTCACAGGGGAATTCAAGCTCAGAATGGTAGGCGCTTGCTTAAAGCATGGCCGAGAGGCTAGTGGATCGATGCCACCATTCTCCCAGTTAACGCCGTCTTCTTGAAGAGACGAGGCAATCGTGTGCAAAGCAATGAGTCCATTTACACCCAAGCCCCAGTAGACAATAATGAGTACTCATGGACAGTATGCCATCCTTGTTGAGGCAAAGATCAAATGTTTTTGAATGGTCATTCACGAAGCCACCAGTTAACACGGAGAGCTGCAGGGGTTAATGGTACTGAAAAATGTATCAATTTTGGCAATATTTTGACCATTTCCTATGACGTTTGACACAGTTACACAAACTAGCAATACAATCTATCTGGTCATGTTCTCAATTGCCTTTCCCCAAAAGAAATGCACAAGCTATATTTAAGTGTCCTGTCTGGGGCTTCACACATTATGAGCTCAGAATAAGGTAGGGATTTAACATATAACGGCGATACTTTGAGTATTATTAGTCCAAAATTCTCTTATGGGACTAGGAGGCTGAATTCTTTCTGTAATTGTATGAGGCAGCATAAAATTGCTAGCAAGCCTTACTAGATCCTGACAGACTAGTATATTACTTATGCGTAAGGGCTAAATTTAGCTCTCAAATGTTCCTGCACCTACGTAAAAACCTGAGGGGTTTACCTGGAAACACTCCTGAGTTCATGACCCGGACCGGCTTTCTCCTTTGAAACTTATTAACCAGAGGACGAGGTGGCCGAGTGGTTAAGGCGATGGACTGCTACTCCATTGTGCTCTGCACGCATGGGTTCGAATCCCATCCTCGTCGGGATAGAGTTTTCTTTAGTCCGCCATGTTTCCATGTCAGCAAGATCAGATTCTATCCCAAATGTTCTCCTCCTCATTAATATGCTGTGACATGTACTTGACAAGAACCTAGCAAAACCAAGGAGTTACAGTACTTCACAGGGGAATTAGCTCAAATGGTAGAGCGCTTGCTTAGCATGCGAGAGGTAGTGGGATCGATGCCCACATTCTCCAGTTAACCCATCTTCTTGAAGACGAGGCATCGTGTGCAAAGCAATGAGTCTTTACACACCAGCCCAGTAGACAAATAAATGAGTACTCAGGTACCAGAGAGACAATGAAATGCCATCCTATAAGTCCAGTATGAGGTAAAGATCAATGTTTTTGAATGGTCATCACGCACGTTAACACGGCTCAGGGGTTTATGGTACTGTAAAAATGTATCATTTTGGCAAATATTTTGACATTTCCTATGAAGATTGACAGTCAAACAGCATAAATCTACTGGTCATGTTCCATTCCTTTCCCCAAAAGAAATGCAGCTATATTTAAGTCTTCTGGAGAATGCTTCACCATTTGAGCTCAAATAAGTAGGGATTTAACAATAACCGATACTTTGGTATTTTAGTTCCAAAATTCTCTTGGTGCTAGAGATGTGATTCTTCTGTAATTGATGAGGGCAGCATAATAATGCTACAAGCCTTCTAGTCTGACAGACTAGATGTACTTGGCGTAAGGGCTAAATTTAGCTCTCAAATGTTCCTGCACCTACGTAAAAACCTGAGGGGTTTACCTGGAAACACTCCTGAGTTCATGACCCGGACTGGCTTTCTCCTTTGAAACTTATTAACCAGAGGACGAGGTGGCCGAGTGGTTAAGGCGATGGACTGCTAATCCATTGTGCTCTGCACGCATGGGTTCGAATCCCATCCTCGTCGGGATAGAGTTTTCTTTAGTCCGCCATGTTTCCATGTCAGCAAGATCAGATTCTATCCCAAATGTTCTCCTCCTCATTAATATGCTGTGACATGTACTTGACAAGAACCTAGCAAAACCAAGGAGTTGCAGTACTTCACAGGGGAATTAGCTCAAATGGTAGAGCGCTCGCTTAGCATGCGAGAGGTAGTGGGATCGATGCCCACATTCTCCAGTAATCCTCTTTTCTTGAAGAAGAGGCATTGTGTGCAAAGCAGTGAGTCTTTACACAACAGCCCAGTGGACAAATAAATGAGTACTCAGGTACCAGAGAGACAATGAAATGCCATCATATAAGTCCAGTAAGAAGTAAAGATCAATGTTTTTGAATGGTCATCATGCACGTTAACACTGCTCAATGGTTTAATGTACTGTAAAAATGTATCATTTCGGCAAATATTTTGACATTTCCTATGACGATTGACAGTCAAACAGAATCAATCTACTGGTCATGTTACATTCCTTTCCCCAAAAGAAATGCACCTATATTGAAGTCTTCTGGAGAATGCTTCACCATTTGAGCTCAAATAAGTAGGGATTTAACAAGAACCGATACTTTGGTATTTTATAGTGATGGGAATTCCGGCTCTTTGTGGAGAGCCGGCTCTTTTGGCTCGGCTCACTAAAAAGAGCCGGTTCTTTCGGCTCCCAAGTGGCTCCTCAGATTTTTTGTTACTTAAATTAATTTATTACCAAATAATGTGTAAAATGAATAACTAATGTAAAAAAACATAAAATATAACATATGTATAGTATGTATATGGCTTTATTAATAAACGTAACATAACTTAACATATACATAAATAAATTTGAAATAAAAAAGACCCATTTTAATTTGTGAAAAAACACAAAATCAACTAAACATCACTCAACAAAATATAAATTAAAATGTGCAACCATGTACAGTGAAAAAACAAAACACAAAATGCGAGTGTCTGTAACCCCTCCCCTCCCCCCTCCTGCTCAGTGTAGTCACACAGACGCTGCCACAGCCACACATGTTGACCAATGCGGCTTTAAAAGACAATTAAAAAAAAAAAAAAATTGCTCTCGATCGCGAGCCGGCTCCCGTCGTTCACTTCAAAGAGCCGGCTCTAATCCGGCTCTCGTTCGCGACCGACCCATCACTAGTTAATATTACTGATTGTCTATGGAACACCAGATTGAACCAAAACGTCTACTTTAGCATGGGTATTAATATGTCAAATTTGCAAGGATCAGTTATTGCAGGTAAGCTTCCTGCTTTGAGTATTTCACAAGGAACTTAAACGTGGCTAATATAAATAGAAAGACTGTGTGAATGTTAACACAACACTTGCTTTTATTTAATATTCCTCAGTGACATATACCTCTCACCACACTGGGACCTGCTGCTTCTGCCTCTCCCTCAGCTGTGTCTTTACCTGTGCCTGCAGCTTCGCCGACCACTGACTGGAATTGTGAACTGACTTGTCCGTTCAGTATCCACCGTGTCCACATCTTCTTTTTTTTTCTAAGTTATATTTTTTGGATTTAGATATTCAGATAGGGACAGTGAGCGAGTGACAGGAAAGTTGGAGAGAGAGAGGGGATGACATAAGATGAGATAAGCCTAAGTGGTATGCACTCTACCAGTTGAGCCACCGGGGTCCACGTCTTCTAATGTAATACCATGCGTCTCCCTCTTTCTCAAGTAGAGGGAATGAGTAGAGAATACTTTAAAAAGATTAAAAAAATGTCAACGAGAGTCGGCCATTAACATACCTTGGTGGTCTGCCCAAGTAAAGTCTAAATGTGGGAAACCTCACTGTCAGCCCTTCAGAACATCATGTCAAACAAAGTGAGTCACTCCAGCTGCACTGTGACAGAGCTATCCAGAAACTACCTTAGATTACTGTGGTTAGCAGTGTGTGCGTTCAGGTAATGATGCTATTTGTGCGACAGTAATTGTGTGCACAGTGGTTCAAGGTGACAGAAGCTCAGTCTGAGCAAGTTTGGAGGCAGAAGCTTCTGCTAAAAGCTTCCTGGCAGCCTTGCTGTCTGAGGGGGGAGGGGGGCTACACTAAAGGTTGTGCCTTATTCTGGTTCCTGGCAAAGTAATCGGAGCCAAGAACACATTTCCTGCCAATTGGACACATGGCCTTCAAATAAAGTTCAAATAAAATATCCAAGACCTGCATTCAGGTTCTGTTGAGGGGCATGTGTGGATAAGTTTTCTGGGCACCAGCGTAAGCCAGGAGTATATTTTTCATCACCAAGGAAAACATGATGCCAGGTATACTTTTCAATATGAGCACTTCTCATTGTTTTGCTCCAGGGCACTTGGAGAGAACGAGAGACAAATGCTGGCACGGGGAAGCAGACCTCACATTGCGTCTCTTATGAGCTCACTTTTTTTCCTTTTCTCCCTCAAGGTGTCTTAGGATGGAAAATTGTATCCCTCTTATTTTACCAGGACGCCAAACACTGAAAAGCTTACACACATGCACAGCCCTGACAGCACACACTCTTTCTTCAGCACTAACAAAACACAGACTGCTGTCCCTCACACTAACAGGAGTGGTTGGACTTTATTGCTGGCGGATGAAAGTGTGTGTCACATGTAAGACTGCTGACGAATGGCATTAGTGTCTTTGGGCAGATACAGCAAAGATAACTATGAACAATGAGCTCCATGAACACAAGGGCAGGGTAAAGTGCTCTGTCCTGAGACCACATCAGCTGTATGTCTGTGAAAGGTTTGTGGATATTGATGGTAAAATTTACATCACAGCTCTTCAAGAGAGAGTCTGTTTTCTAACCTGGCAAAATAACTGCTATAGTGAACTTCTATAATGAAGCATGGCCCTGACATTTGGCCTTATAGCAGCAGGGTTGGGTGATGCTGTCCAGTCTTATGTCTGTCTGTCCGACTATTGTCCCAATTATTAGTGTCCGCTCAAATTAGAGACTTGACCCAAAGGTGACAGCTACAGTATATTTTTGCTTTTTTTGATCTATTACTGACTGTTCACTCACTAAGGTAACACAAAGCAGAAAAATCCTCAATTACAGTGTTAAGGTTGCCCTCTAATAATTGACCAAACATTAGTTGATTTGAAGAGTCTTAGTTGACCAAGTTTTGATTAAATGGTTGGTTGCAGAAAAAACCTTCACGGCAACTCTGAGGGGACACACAACCTCAAATAGTAATTGATATAGTAATTATAATCACATAGTAATTGATTGATTTACTTTATTGTCCACCTCAGGTGAAATTTGTCTTTATCTTCACCAAGAGTACAGTACAAGTACATACACTCCACACTACAGAGGTTGTCGGGGACGTTAAACGTCATCACGTCAGTTATTCTGTTGATTGTATTTAGGCTTCAACGATCATAAAAGAACTGTTCATTAGTGAAGATTATCCTGCTGAACAAGAATCATAAACTGTTGTTTGTCAGACAGTTTTTGTTTGTTTGTTTGTTTTTATCAATTTCCCAATAACTGTGAAAACAAACAGATATTATGGCTTTGTGTGAGGAGCCAGCTGAGCTCCAATAGAGTCTACATGATTCAGATTCAGGGGCTCCTCAGGTTCTTTCGCCTCCTCTGTGAGAGACAACGAGCATAACAATGCCTGCTTGCTCCCCGAGGACAGGACACTGAAACCTTGATCTGGAGGATGTGGAGCATATATGCTGTAGCTGGAACTGAGTGTTGAGCCACTGCAGTGGCGGGATGTTCATAAATTATGATTGTGGAGGAGGCGTTCACTGACTATTCTGAATTAGCTTGTAGCTACTTCATGTGACTTCCAGTACATCCCTAATAGCAGCAGATGGACAAATGAGATGTGTGAACATCAATCCCCTTTTAATGATATCTAAGTGAACATTGGTGGGTGCAGCAGTCAGCGAAATTGTGGCTTTTATGGTGAAAGGGAAGATCAACAGTGATGGATGGTAAAAACACAAAGGCCTCTAGTGATGTTTTACTCCAAGCATCAACATCCAGGGCTGAAAAATGGAACCAACCCTGAAGAACCAAAACCAGCAGTTCCTCCAATGACCACTAGAGGCTGGCTCCAACCATGAGTCAATCCCCATAGACTCCCATGTTAAAAGGTCCAACTTTACAGGTGAAATCAACATGTTTACAACCTAGTACATAAACAGTTTTGGTTTCTATAGTTACATTACTCCTTCATGACAACTGTTTATATAACTCACCTGTTTACATTTTATTAAGGCTTCTTAATAAATATGAATATAATATAATTATAATATACGAATAATTAAGGGAGTGGCCACTTTGATTGACAGGTGGGTTAGCATATGCTTGCCACAAACCGGCATATATGAAGTCTCAGCTCCAGACACTGCCAAGATGGCGACGGTAGAGCAGCTCACTTTGAGCTTCAAAACTACTCCTCAGAAACCTGTGGGTGACGTCACAGAGGCTACGTCCATCTTTATTTAGTGTATGTTTTATTGCCACTTCTTCAGTGCTTTACAGATGCTAGTTATCTCAGCCTTAAGCAGTCAGAAATTAATGAATGGACCAGACTGACAACTGGTGTTGACAACCTTTATTACCATGAGAACCGTGACATCATTAATCATTAACTATGACTAATCTTCATACAATAAAAGTCATGAAAACGCTCCATAGAAACAAAATTACAAATGTCCCTCTTTGAATGGCTGTACTATACATTTCTCCTCGAACAGCAATAGCCTGGACACAGCTGCTGTCTGCTGACTGTCTGTAGGAGCTTGGACAACAGACAGTGATGCACAACTTAACTGCCATACATATTTGATAGTCAGGTCTTGTTGATTTTGAATGAGTCTCTGCAGCTACATGTCTATCTGCAATATCTACTGATTATTAAAATGCACAACACATCATGTAGCAGATTATTTTGGGCAGTAGCAGCTGTCTAGTCCGTACCTTGTGTTGTTTGCAAAGAGGTTACAAATATTTACACATTTATTTAAATGCTGCAGCTGCAGCTATTATAAAGACTGTGTGAGTGTAACACAGTCCAGTACAACATCACCACCTCTGAGACCTTCAGCAAACTACAGAATAACATAGGCTGGTGGGCTCAGTCACAAAACATGCGCACGCTCATGCAGACCCTGAATGACAGGATGTTTAATGGCCAGTCCCACTACTGCACAGGGGGAAGGAGAGATGGGACTGAAGAGGCAGAGAGGCAAAATGCTGCCCCCTATTTATCTACCACATTTGACCAGTTCTTACACTTTGTCCCATTAAAAACACACTTTTCTCATTTGCATTTCACCCACCTGCAAGTTGGACATTTTCTGCAAGCTTGCACCATATACGTTGGCTGCTGGATCATATGTCAACCTCACAGCCATATCTGACCAGGCTAGACTGCCCAGCAAACAAATATGAATAAACAGAGGAGCTGTGGTTTTTCTGGATAAGAAGCTCTATAATATTTATATTTCTCAACTGATTTCAGTGACTAATTTTATATCAAAAGGTTTATGATCTATGTGGAGTAAAAATAAAAGGTTTGTCTCTAGTTGCTTAGAATTGTGATAGTTGAGATGTGAAAGGATGTGATGAAATAGGACTTTATTGATCAAATTCAAGTGTTAAAGCAGGATCAGTGACCTCACTGAGCAGACTCTGCTGATGAAAACCTGACGATGCAATTGAAAGCTCTGGACAAAGCAAGTGTCAAATTGTCAAACCGCTAATGATAATGATAATGTTCTTAAGAAAAGCTGATGCATATTGTAGCTTTAGAGACATTGTGTTTGTAAATCATGAGGTCCCCTGTAAATTCCAGTCCAGTGTGACTAGAACAACACCTGATGCACCTCTGGCTTGAAAAGTGACAACATCTGTGTAAATGTAGAACCACGAGTTTGTATAACAGATGCATGATGCACATGGAAATATGCACCAACCTGAGAATCTACTCTTCCACTTGCTTTCCTAACTCACCCTGGAGATTTCTGTTACTGCCAAGAGTCTAGAACTGAAAGCTGATAAACTGACCTCTGATGAAACGCTCCCTGCAGTTGATCGTACAACATTGTTTAATGAGTGTTAGGAAGGAGATGTGAGGTATGCTGCAGCAGGTGGGCACCTGTCAGGGCTTATAATAGCACTTGATTAATAGGAGCTTTTTGAACATTTCGCAGCGCAAGTCTCGGGCCAGACTGATTAATGACGTATGAATTCAAATGATTTGAGGGGCCTCAGAGGGGGAAATAGCACTGCCTATAATCAGGGATATTAGGGTCATTATGTCTGATTCCTGCTCGTTTCACATTTGTCTTCAGATGATCTCTTAAATGGCCTTAGATACACACTTATACCCTTGGAAATGAATTATTAACCAACTGCTTTTGCCGCATGTGGAGTGCAATAACTGCAGAATGGACTTTAAAGGAAACTAGGGACACAGTGTCAGACATGTTTAACCAAACAGGTTTAAAGGATAATTCTGGTTTATTACAGCTCTGTTCTTATTTTTGTGGGCTGGCCACCATCAGTTATGAAAACACTGTTCTCACTACAGTATTTGCTGAGATGTGGAAATGAAAGTTGCTAAAATGAGTTCAGAGCAAGAAACACAAGCAGTTTAACAGTTAGAACAGGGATGACCAGAGATATACGGAAGGCCATTCTTGCATCCTGTTATCTCGAGATAATGAGCCTTGTTTTCTCCTTATAATTACTTTGTTAATCAGAGATCAGATACAGATGCTAACTCCTAGTGCTGTAAACTGAAAATGTCAGGACTACGCATTGATCAACGCATCAGAGAATATTTTAATCAAGGTCTAATTGCGGCAAAAATCACACTGTCTTTTAATACTTAATTCGTTGTCTTCATGGTTAACGAATGATGCACGAGAGATACAGATTATCTGGACTGATATCTGGATCTGTGACGTAGCGTATGAGGTTCAGTCAAAATCAATTTCTCCTGATAATATCTCATTATCTCGGGATGATAAAAAAAAATCGTTTTATCCCATTATCTCACAAAAAATATTTTGGAGTATGATCGTTCTCTGCTTCCATAGAGAAAAAGTCAAAAATGACTGCTCTCAGTTTTACCCCTAAATGAGGTGGTTTAGATCAGTGTGAAGATCCTGAGTTACAAGCACTGAGAAAATAAAACGGCCCACCCACGACCTCACATTTTATTTCCATCCATTCATCCCTTCAGCTCCCCACCCTGGTCAGTGTCGCTGCAGCCTCATCACATTCAAACCCACAGGGAGTTCAGTGTTTCCAGTTTACACAGTCTGCACGTCTTTCAATGTTGTAACGTGCCATAACCTATTTTGTACAAACTTTTCAAAGCAAACTGGAGACTGTCCTCCCAAGAAGCACGGGCCCCAAACAATATCTGAGTCAGCTTTCACAAAGATAGACTGACTGTGTCTTAGATATAACAAATAGTTAGACTTCAGTTTATTTGTTGCACAAGGCAGTTTAGCTTTTCATTATCTTAAGCTGGACTGTAGTGCGTTGAATTTTGGGGGAATTTTCAAAAAAAAAAAAAAAATGGCCAATGGAACTGCATCCAACCTCTCAGCTCTGTTTACCCCAGCAGAAAATGTCTTTTGGAAGAATTCAACACTTACAAGGATGTTTTACTTTGGAAATTCAGCGTGAAACAATAAAAAAAAAAAAAAAATCTCCCCTCTCTTTGCTCTCTCCATAACAATTTCAGCAAACCACAAATTATAAGCCATGATTTCCTTTTTTTGTTATTGGGTAATACTGGTCAGTGCAGGTGTCATTGATTGTTACCATGGTAACATTGGCCTTAGGCCTGAGTTAGACGTTTTTGGCTTAAAATTGGTCAGTCTTTACTTTGCTTACTTGTGTTCAACTAATCTATGAGCACAATTAAGACCGGACCAACACTACAGACCAGTCTGAAATATCTTTGTGAAACCGACGCCAACATACATTCAGAACACTGTAGTTTAATCTTTTAATCTTAATCTATATATAAATATATAAACTGCAAAACCGTCTCCTTTCTCAACTGTCTTTGGTCTGGCCTCTCAGGTCAAAGCTCAAGTTTATGGTCAAGGTCTAGCTCCCCCTAGAGGCAGGCAGCACTTCAGTTGTGTTGTCTGAATATGCAGCTCTTTTTTCTGTTGCATTTTTTTTTGGTGGTTTGTGTTTTTGTTGTCGCATCCTTTCTGTATTTTACAGCGTGTTTGCTGTTAATTTTGTTTTGTCTTCCTGCAGCACGTTTTTCATTTGCAAGCACGTTCCCTCTGTTGTATTTGTTTTGTATTTTCGTATGTGTTTTTGAATCTGCATCATTTATGAATTTTCAGCTTGTTTCTCCGATCAGAAGTGTTTTAGGCCATTGCAGCCTCGTCGGCCCCCGTACATTGGAGTCTATAATACTTCCATCAACTATTAATTGGCTCAGTGGAATATTATTATTTTGGTTTCTCTCCAGCTGTAAATAAGGGGTTTATCCAAACTGGGCACCTGAAGCTTATATTCATACAAACTGCGTGTTTTCTTGAATCATCATAAAAAAACATAAAAAAAAAAAAATAATAAAAAAACTGTCCATACTTCTTTCAGTCCTGCTGGAGGCTGGACAGTGGTGGTTCTAGCTTCTTTGGTGCCCAGGGTGAATACCCCCTTCATATATATATGTATGTATGGGGAGACCTGTGGTCAAACTACCCCCTGACCCAGCCCCCCTCCCCATCTACCACCACCTCTGAGAATGAGAAGAGACCTTCTCAGCAGAAGCCTGCACAAACTAGAAAGTGTGCCGACTCTGACCCACCCGATGACATGATGTCAATGACGTCATGTGAAAATGGTCGATGGAAAACTGGTCGTGCAAATGTAACAACTTTTTTTTTTGAGCACCCACACAACCCCCCAACAAGATGTCGCCATGGGTGGCTGTCCACATGTTGCTATCTAAATCCACCAATGAGGCTGGATTGGAAAACACAGGCTTTCTTTTCTTGGCAACACCATTCTGTTGTTACACTGGTAAAAATGTCTGAGTGTCTCTGTCACTGTGTGACGAATGAGACGTACGCTGGTCCACATCTCTGTGGGATTGTGTATACATCTTTATTTACTTGAGACTGTGAGGTCAGAAACATTAGTTGTGTCATATTTCAGGCCACAGCCTGGGGGTCTTCCCTGATCCAGGTAAGTTCCTGAGCCGGTCATGCATGAAAGATGAGAGCAGATCTGCAGGAATCTGAAACATTCACGAGGCGAGGCCGGGCTTATTTCTCTGCCATGCATCAGGTGAATGGAGCAACATTAGACTTGTTTAGAGTGGGAACAGTAGATGCGGCAGAGAAAATAAATCCAGCGGCTGTGTGTGAGTGCAGAGACCTGCACGGTGAAGATCACCGGTTGTGACAGTGTGCTCAGTGGCGATGACTGCAGCACAGAATACAGACCTGTCACCAGATGGAAGCACATTTTTCAGCATGGTTGCCTGCGAAGGGTAGTCTGTGTGTGTATGTGTGTGCAAGGAAAAACATTTATATAGTTGCCATGGAGACACTGTCAGTGCACATCAGTGATGGCAGCTTCTGGTATTGCTGAACTTCAGTGTGTAGATTATACTGTAGCCCCGCCACAATGCCATGCAGATATGATTTATGGCCATGCCACAGCAGTGCAGGAATCAAAATAAAGCCTGATAGAGTGATAACTCTGTGTTTTATGTTTAAGTGGTGACGTTAACAGATTTACTGTCAGTGATTCAGGTGCATAAAGACACAGAACAGATATCACTGGTTCCAAGAGGGCCCTGTGAAGTGGTAAATGAAGGGGAACGAGCAGTTTTAAATCTGCTGAGTGGCAATAGCAACATGCTATCTATGTGCTAGCTGCCATGTTGTCAAGCATAGTCACTGTATAGTGTTTCAGTGCCAAAGGCAGACATATCAAGGTAGAATAAAATGTAATGTTTCAGCAGTAATAATAATGTAGAAAATATGTTGATTAAAAAGTTTTACTGTTTAATAAAATGCTGAAGAATTCAAGCCAGTTGTTTAAATGCTTACTTAAGATTACTCTTTGGTTTTCAGGGTGGAGAAAAAGTCTTTTCGATTTGTATTCATTAATGGGACAGCAGAAAGATATGTGTTCTTCACGTCCTGTCTGAAATATACTGAAGAGAGGAGGTGGTGGCTGAGTGTTTAGGACGATGGACTGATTGTCCATTGTGCTCTGCCTGGGTTCAAATCCCATCTTCGTCAGAATAAAGTTTTCTTTAGTCTGCAATGTTTCCATGTCAGCAAGATCAGATTCTATCCCAAATGTTCCTCCTCATTGATATGCTGTGACATGTTGTTGGAAAGAAACTGGCAAAACCAAGGAGTCACAGTACCCTACAGGGGAATTAGCTCAAATGGTAGAGCGCTCGCTTAGCATGCGAGAGGTAGTGGGATCGATGCCCACGTTCTCCAGGAAGCCTCTATTCTTGAAGATGAGGCATTGTTTGCAAAGCAGTGAGTACCAGAGAGACAATGAAATGCCATCCTATAAGTCCAGTATGAGGTAAAGACCAATGGTTTCGAATGGTCATCACGCACGTTAACACTGCTCAGGAGTTTATGGTACTGTAAAAATGTGTCATTTTGGCAAATATTTTGACATTTCCCATGACAATTGACTGATTAAAATATACTGGTCATGTTACATTCCTTTCCCCAATAGAAATGCAACTATATTGAAGTCTTCTGGAGAATGCTTCACCATTTGAGCTCAAATAAGTAGGGATTTAACAAGAACCGATACTTTGGTATTTTAGTTCCAAAATTCTCTTGGTGCTAGAGATGTGATTCTTCTGTAATTGATGAGGGCAGCATAATAATGCTACAAGCCTTCTAGTCTGACAGACTAGATTTAATTGGCGTAAGGCCTAAATTTAGCTCTCAAATGTTCCTGCACCGACGTAAAAACCTGAGGGGTTTACCTGGAAACACTCCTGAGTTCATGACCCGGACCGGCTTTTTCCTCTGAAACTTATTAACCAGAGGACGAGGTGGCCGAGTGGTTAAGGTGATTGACTGCTAATCCATTGTGCTCTGTATGCGTGGGTTCGAATCCCATCCTCGTCGGGATAGAGTTTTCTTTAGTCCGCCATGTTTCCATGTCTGCAAGATCAGATTCTATCCCAAATGTTCTCCTCCTCATTAATACGCTGTGACATGTACTTGACACGAACCTAGCAAAACCAAGGACTTGCAGTACTTCACAGGGGAATTAGCTCAAATGGTAGAGCGCTCGCTTAGCATGCGAGAGGTAGTGGGATCGATGCCCACATTCTCCAGTTAGCCTGTCTTCTTGAAGACGAGGCATCATGTGCAAAGCAATGAGTCTTTACACAACAGCCCAGTGGAAAAATAAATGAGTACTCAGGTACCAGAGAGACAATGAAATGCCATTCTATAAGTCCAGTATGAGGTAAAGATCAACGGTTTTGAATGGTCATCACGCACGTTAACACTGCTCAGGGGTTTATGGTACTGTAAAAATGTATCATTTCGGCAAATATTTTGACATTTCCTATGACGATTGACAGTCAAACAGCATAAATCTACTGGTCACGTTACATTCCTTTCCCCAAAAGAAATGCACCTATATTGAAGTCTTCTGGAGAATGCTCCACCATTTGAGCTCAAATAAGTAGGGATTTAACAAGAACCAATACTTTGGTATTTTAGTTCCAAAATTCTCTTAGTGCTAGAGATGTGATTCTTCTGTAATTGATGAGGGCAGCATAATAACACTACAAGCCTTCTAGTCTGACAGACTAGATTTACTTGGCGTAAGGGCTAAATTTAGCTCTCAAATGTTCCTGCACCCACGTAAAAACCTGAGCTGTTTATCTGGAAACGCGCCTGAGTCCATGACCCGGACCGGATTTTTCCTCTGAAACTTATTAACCAGAGGACGAGGTGGCCGAGTGGTTAAGGTGATGGACTGCTAATCCATTGTGCTCTGCACGCGTGGGTTTGAATCCCATTCTTGTCGGGATAGAGTTTCCTGTATTCCACCATGTTTACATGTCAGCAAGATCAGAATCTATCCCAAATGTTCTCCTCCTCATTTATACACTGTGACATGTACTTGACACAAAGATGGGAAAACCAGCGAGTCAGAGTACTCTAAAGGGGAATTAGCTCAAATGGTAGAGCGCTCGCTTAGCATGCGACAGGTAGTGGGATTGATGCCCACATTCTCCAGTAAGCCCCTCTTCTTGAAGACAAGGCATTGTGTGCAAAGCAGTGAGTCTTTACACACCAGCCCAGTGGACAAATAAATGAGTACCCAGGTACCTGAGAGACAATGAAATGCTATCCTATAAGTCCAGTATGAGGTAAAGATCAATGTTTTTGAATGGTCATCACGCACGTTAACACTGCTCAGGGGTTTATGGTACTGTAAAAATGTATCACTTCGGCAAATATTTTGACATTTCCTATGACGATTGACAGTCAAACAGCATAAATATACTGGTCATGTTACATTCCTTTCCCCAATAGAAATGCAACTATATTGAAGTCTTCTGGAGAATGCTTCACCATTTGAGCTCAAATAAGTAGGGATTTAACAAGAACCGGTACTTTGGTATTTTAGTACCAAAATTCTCTTGGTGCTAGAGATGTGATTCTTCTGTAATTGATGAGGGCAGCATAATAACGCTACAAGCCTTCTAGTCTGACAGACTAGATTTAATTGGCGTAAGGGCTAAATTTAGCTCTCAAATGTTCCTGCACCTACGTAAAAACCTGAGGGGTTTACCTGGAAACACTCCTGAGTTCATGACCCG
This sequence comes from Seriola rivoliana, assembly GCA_002994505.1. Classification (NCBI taxonomy): domain Eukaryota; kingdom Metazoa; phylum Chordata; class Actinopteri; order Carangiformes; family Carangidae; genus Seriola; species Seriola rivoliana. Next base: position 2,185,635 of record PVUN01001316.1, on the reverse strand, counting down.
CACCGGCTTTTTCCTCTGAAACTTATTAACCACAGGACGGGGTGGCCGATTGGTTAAGGCGATGAACTGCTAATCCATTGTTCTCTGCACGCGTTGGTTCGAATCCCATCCTCGTCGGGATAGAGTTTTCTTTAGTCCGCCATGTTTCCATGTCAGCAAGATCAGATTCTATCCCAACTATTCTCCTCCTCATTAATACGCTGTGACATGTACTTGATGATGAGAAACATGGCAAAACCAAGGACTTGTAGTACTTCACAGGGGAATTAGCTCAAATGGTAGAGCGCTCGCTTAGCATGCGAGAGGTAGTGGGATCGATGCCCACATTCTCCAGTAAGCCTCTTTTCTTGAAGAAGAGGCATCGTGTGCAAAGCAGTGGGTCTTTACACAACAGCCCAGTGGAAAAATAAATGAGTACTCAGGTACCAGAGAGACAATGAAATGCCATTCTATAAGTCCAGTATGAGGTAAAGATCAATGGTTTTTGAATGGTCATCACGCACGTTAACACTGCTCAGGTGTTTATGGTACTGTAAAAATGTATCATTTTGGCAAATATTTTGACTTTTCCCATGACAATTGACAGTCAAACAGCATAAATATACTGGTCATGTTACATTCCTTTCCCCAAAAGAAATGCACCTATATTGAAGTCTTCTGGAGAATGCTTCACCATTTGAGCTCAAATAAGTAGGAATTTAACAAGAACCGATACTTTGGTATTTTAGTGCCAAAATTCTCTTGGTGCTAGAGATGTGATTCTTCTGTAATTGATGAGGGCAGCATAATAACGCTACAAGCCTTCTAGTTTGACAGACTAGATTTACTTGGCGTAAGGGCTAAATTTAGCTCTCAAATGTTCCTGCACCTACGTAAAAACCTGAACTGTTTATCTGGAAACACGCCTGAGTTCATGACCCGGACCGGCTTTATCCTCTGAAACTTGCTAAACAGAGGACGAGGTGGCCGAGTGGTTAAGGCGATGGACTGCTAATCCATTGTGCTCTGCACGCGTGGGTTCGAATCCCATCCTCGTCGGGATAGAGTTTTCTTTAGTCCGCCATGTTTCCATGTCAGCAAGATCAGATTCTATCCCAAATATTCTCCTCCTCATTAATATGCTGTGACATGTACTTGACAGAAACATGCAAAACCAAGGACTTGCAGTACTTCACAGGGGAATTAGCTCAAATGGTAGAGCGCTCGCTTAGCATGCGAGAGGTAGTGGGATCGATCCCCACATTCTCCAGTAAGCCTCTTTTCTTGAAGATCAGGCATCGTGTGCAAAGCAATGAGACTTTACACAACAGCCCAGTGGACAAATAAATGAGTACTCAGGTACCAGAGAGACAATGAAATGCCATCCTATAAGTCCAGTATGAGGTAAAGATCAATGGTTTTGAATGGTCATCACGCACGTTAACACGGCTCAGGGGTTTATGGTACTGTAAAAATGTATCATTTCGGCAAATATTTTGACATTTCCTATGACAATTGACAGTCAAACAGAATAAATCTACTGGTCAAGTTACGTTCCTTTCCCCAAAAGAAATGCACCTATATTGAAGTCTTCTGGAGAATGCTTCACTATTTGAGCTCAAATAAGTAGGGATTTAACAAGAACCGATACTTTGGTATTTTTATAGTGATGGGAATTCCGGCTCTTTGTGGAGAGCTGGCTCTTTTGGCTCGGCTCACTAAAAAGAGCCGGTTCTTTCGGCTCCCAAGTGGCTCCTCAGATTTTTTGTTACTTAAATTGATTTATTACCAAATTATGTGTAAAATGAATAACTAATGTAAAAAAACATAAAATATAACATATGTATAGTATGTATATGGCTTTATTAATAAACGTAACATAACTTAACATATACATAAATAAACTTTAAATAAAAAAGACCCATTTTAATCTGTGAAAAAACACAAAATCAACTAAACATCACTCAACAAAATATAAATTAAAATGTGCAACCATGTACTGTGAAAAACAAAACACAAAATGCGAGTGTCTGTAACCCCTCCCCTCCCCCCTCCTGCTCAGTGTAGTCACAAAGACGCTGCCACGGCCTCACATGTTGACCAATGCGACTTTAAAAGACAATTAAAAAAAAAAAAAAAAATTGCTCTCGATCGCGAGCCGGCTCCCGTTGTTCACTTCAAAGAGCCGGCTCTAATCCGGCTCTCGTTCGCGACCGACCCATCACTAGTATTTTAGTGCCAAAATTCTCTTGGTGCGAGAGATGTGATTCTTCTGTAATTGATGAGGGCAGCATAATAACGCTACAAGCCTTCTAGTCTGACAGACTAGATTTACTTGGCGTAAGGGCTAAATTTAGCTCTCAAATGTTCCTGCACCTACATAAAAACCTGAGGGGTTTACCTGGAAACACTCTTGAGTTCATGACCCGGACCGGCTTTTTCCTCAGAAACTTATCAACCAGCGGACGAGGTGGCCGAGTGGTTAAGGTGATGGACTGCTAATCCATTGTGTTCTGCACGCGTGGGTTCGAATTCCATCCTCGTCGGGATAGAGTTTTCTTTAGTCCGCCATGTTTCCATGTCTGCAAGATCAGATTCTAGCCCAAATGTTCTCCTCCTCATTAATATGCTGCGACATGTACTTGACATGAACCTAGCAAAACCAAGGACTTGCAGTCCTTCACAGGGGAATTAGCTCAAATGGTAGAGCGCTCGCTTAGCATGCGAGAGGTAGTGGGATCGATGCCCACATTCTCCAGTTAGCCTGTCTTTGTGAAGACGAGGCATCACGTGCAAAGCAATGAGTCTTTACACAACAGCCCGGTGGACAAATAAATGAGTACTCAGGTACCAGAGAGACAATGAAATGCCATCCTATAAGTCCAGTATGACGTAAAGATCAATGTTTTTGAAGGGTCATCACGCACGTTAACACTGCTCAGGGCTTTATGGTACTGTAAAAATTTATAATTTTGGTAATTATTTGTCATTTCCTATGACGATTGACAGTCAAACAGCATAAATATGCTGGTCACGTTACATTTGTTTCCCCAAAACAAATGCACTTGTATTAAAGGCAGATGTTTGAACACTTACTTAAGATTACTCGTCGGTTTTCAGGGTGGAGAAAAGTGCATTTTGATTTGTAGTCATTAATGTGACAGCAGGAAGATATATATCGTGTTATTCACTCATAATCCCCGATCATCAAAACAGAAAAGAGGAATCTGAAGTCTTCTGGAGAATGCTTTACCATTTGAGCTAATATCCCAGTAAGTGCTGAGAAAAGTAGTGATGTAACAAGAACCGATACTTTGGTATTTTAGTGCCAAAATTCTCTGGGTGCTAGAGATGTGATTCTTCTGTAATTGATGAGGGCAGCATAATAACACTATAAGCTTTCTAGTCAGACATCAAACTTAAAGAGAAGAAGGAGTCAGGTAAAGTGAACAATGAAAACAATATGTGGAAAGCACGGCTGCAGCAAAAAGGAAAAGTCACTTATAACAAAACCGTTTTAAGTGCTGGTCTCGGTTGAAAGCTGAAGAAGCTGAATCCAACATAAACCTGACCAAACAGATCAACAGGCCTGCAGAGAACAGAAGTCATACAAATATGGACTGATTGTGATGTACAGTCTAAAAAAACAAAACATAAACACCTAACAATACAATGCAATTACCTAGAAATGAGCACAGCTCTGGCCATATCAAGGTAGAATAAAATGTAATGTTTCAGCAGTAATAATAATGTAGAAGATATGATGTTGATTAAAAAATTTTCCTGTTTAATGAAATTCTGAAGAATTCAAGCCAGTTGTTGAAATGCTTACTTAAGATTACTCTTTGGTTTTCAGGGTGGAGAAAAAGTCTTTTCGATTTGTATTCATTAATGCGACAGCAGGAAGCTATAACGTGTTCTTCACACATTATGTCCTGTCTGAAATGTATTAAAGAGAGGAGGTGACTGAGTCGTTAGGACGATGGACTGCTTGACCATTGTGCTCTGCATGTGTGGGTTCGAATCCCATCCTCATTAGAAAGGAGTTTAGTTCTCTGTTTTTCAAACATTATCCCATCATCAACAACCGAAAAGAGGTTTCTGAAGTCTTTCGAAGAATGCTCTACCAGAGGAAATAGTGATGTAATGAGAACCGAGCCATGTCTACAGAGATCAGTTTCTATCCCAAATGTTCTCCTCCTCATTGATACACTGTGACATGTACTTGTAAATAACCTGGCAAAACCAAAGAGTTGCAGTACTTCATAGGGGAAATTGGCCAAATGGTAGAGCGCTCGCTTAGCATGCGAGAGGTAGTAAAGCATAATAACACTATGAGCCTTCTAGTCTGACAGACTAGATTTACTAGGTGCGAGGGCTAAATTTAGCTCTCAAATGTCCCTACACCTACGTAAAAACCTGAGGTGTTTATCTGGAAACGCTCCTGAGCTCATGACCCGCAACGGCTTTTTCCTTTGAAACTTAATAACCAGAGGACGAGGTGGCCGAGTGGTTAAGGCGATGGACTGCTAATCCATTGTACTCTGCACGTGTGGGTTTGAATCCCATCCTTGTCAGGATAGAGTTTTCTTTAGTCCGCCATTTTTACATGTCAACAAGATCACATTCTATCCTAAATGTTCTCTTCCTCATTTATACGCTGTGACATGTACTTGGAAAGAACCTGGCAATACCAAGGACCTTCAGTCCTTTACAGGGGAATTAGCTCAAATGGTAGAGTGCTCGCTTAGCATGCGAGAGGTAGTGAGATTGATTCCCACAATCTCCAGTAAGCCTCTTTTCTTGAAGACGTGTGCAAAGCAGTGACTCTTTACACACAAGTGAGTACATACAGTAGGTACCAGAGAGACAATAAAATGCCATATATCAATTTTGAGTTTAAGGTCAGTGGTCATCAGGCGCGTCAACACTGCTCAGGGGTTTATGGTACTGTAAAAATGTATCATTTCGGCAAATATTTTGACATTTCCTATGACGATTGACAGTCAAACAGCATAAATATGCTGGTCACGTTACATTCGTTTCCCCAAAAGAAATGCACCTGTATTCAAGGCAGCTGTTTGAACACTTACTTAAGATTACTCGTCGTTTTTCAGGGTGGAGAAAAGTGCATTTTGATTTGTAGTCATTAATGTGACAGGAGGAAGATATATACTGTGTAATTCACACATAATAACCAATCATCAAAAACAGAAAAGAGGAATCTGAAGTATCTGAAGTATAGAGTTTTTTACCATTTGAATCTCAAAAAAATAGGGATTTAACAAGAACCGATACTTTGGTATATTAGTGCCAAAATTCTCTTGGTGCTAGAGATGTGATTCTTCTGTAATTGACAAGGGCAGCATAATAATGCTGCATGCCTTGTAGTCTGACAGACTAGATTTACTAGGCGTAAGGGCTAAATTAAGCTCTTAAATGTTCCTGCAGCTACGTAAAAACCTGAGGGGTTTACCTGGAAATGCTCCTGAGTTCATGACCCGCACCGGCTTTTTCCTTTGAAACTTGTCAAACATAGGACGAGGTGGCCGAGTGGTTAAGGCGATGGACTGCTAATCCATTGTGCTCTGCACGCGTGGGTTCGAATCCCATCCTCGTCGGGATAGAGTTTTCTTTAGTCCGCAATGTTTCCATGTCAGCAAGATCAGATTCTATCCCAAAAGCTCTCCTTCTCATTGAGCTGCTGTGACATGTACTTGGAAAGAACGTGAGAAAACCAAGGAGTTTCAGTATTCCATAGGGGAATTAGCTCAAGTGTTAGAGTGCTCGCTTAGCATGCGTAGAAGTAGTGGGATCGATACCCACATTCTCCAGTAAACCTCTGTTCTTGAAGAGGAGGTGTTGTGTGCAAAGCAGTGAGTCTTTATACACCAGCCCAGTGGACAAATAAGTGAGTACTCAGGTACCTGAGTGACAATAAAATGCCATAAGTCCATTTTGAAGTAAAGATCAATGGCTGTGAAGGGCACGTTAACACTGCTCATTGTTTATGATACTCCACGAACAATTTATACAACTGTAAAAATGTATCATTTCAGCAATTATTTCGTCATTTCCTATGATGATTGATGATGGTGCTAATCCATTGTTCTCTGCACGCGTGGGTTCGAATGCCATCCTCATCAGGATAGAGTTTTCTTTAGTCTGCAATGTTTCCATGTCTGCAAGATCAGATTCTATCCCAAACATTCTTCTCCTCATTAATACGCTGTGACATGTACTTGGACAGAACCTATGTTCCACAGAGGAATTAGCTCAAGTGGTAGACCGCTCGCTTAGAGTGCGAGAGGTAATGGGATCGATGCCCAGCCTTGACAGCAGCAAGACATATACCTTGTTATTCACACATTATCCCCAATTATCAAAAACAGAAAAGAGGAATCTGAAGTCCTCTGGAGAATGCTTTACCATTTGAGTTAATATCCCAGTGGGTGCTCAAAAGAGTAGGGATTTATCAAGAACCGATACTTTGATGTTTTAGTGCCAAAATTCTCTTGGTGCTAGAGATGTGATTCTTCTGTAATTGATGAGGGCAGCATAATAAAGCTACAAGCCTTCTAGTCTGACATCAAACTTAAAGAGAAGAGGGAGGCAGGTAAAGTGAACAATGAAAACAACACGTGGTAAGCACGGCTGCAGCAAAAAGGTCCGCCATGAAGTGCGGAAAAGAAAACACATGCACACGTTAATGACTGTTGTGTACTCCCCTGAAGACCAGTGTGAGAAAGTATTCAGCCTAGTTTAGCATGACCATGAATACATAAGACTGTGGTAAATAAAAGGCTCCCCTCAGGCAGAAATCAGAGAGACACTGATGATTTTTTTTCTTTTAAATTCGAACTGTATCATGACCCTTATGCAAGATTCATAATATTGGATGTATATGTACATATGTGGTTCTCTTGTTAAAACAATTCATGCACACATTGTATTTTAGTCTAGTCAATGAAACCACTGCATTACAGTTGCACTTATTAACAATTTTGTGCAAAAAACATCAATAATGCCCCTTCCCGAAAATCACGGTATGAAAAGAAAGTGGTCAGTGTAACTACACTGACGGCACAGAGTTGTCACTTATGACAAAACTGTTATAAGTGCTGGTGTCGGTTGAAAGCTGAAGAGGCGCAGATGTGGAAGTAGAGTAAAATACTGTACTGAAATGGATTAATTGTGATGTACAGTCTAAAAAAACAAAACAAAAATAATTAACAATACAATGCAATTACCTAGAAATGGGCACAGTCCTGGTTTGCTCTTAGTAGCACTTAAGCTTTGCTGTCAGAGATTTTATATCTGGAGTTAATTTGATATCAGTTGGTGATGTGTTCCACAGCTAACAGCTCTTTAGATGAAATATATTCATTTTGAATTGTGGCAAGTTATTTGTTAGCTGTAATTAAGTTTGGGTATCCTAATGAGGACGACCCCTCCCACACAAAGATGGACATAGCCTCCGTGATGTTACCCGCCGGTTTCCCAGGCTCTGAGTGAGCTGCTTGCCATCTTGGTAGTGCCTGACTCCACCTACCTCCCGGCTAATCCAAAACGGACAAAGATGGAGCGTGTGCGTGTGTGGGGCTTTCAAAAGGCATAGAGGACTACCCACTGGTGGTCTTACTCGTTCTCAGTCTGGCCTGCTGCAGCCTCCTTCCTTTGTTTGGTTTGTTGCAGCAACAGCTAACAGTACAACTGTTAAAAGCCAGAAAACATCAAGATTTTGTAAAACAAAGTTATGTTTTGTCAAGGTTGCTGGGCGACAGGGGCAGTGCTTTGTGACGCAACAGTAAGGATGGACACAGCTGGTGAAATCCTTTGTAGACCAGACCGTCTCATTTCAGTTCAGCCATCGCTGTCAATGAAGGCGTGGAAGATGCGGCCCCTGAATTGAGACCCAGCTTATATTTTCATCATCATCCACGTCATGCACACCTGGCACGTGCACACACCTTTTCCTGGGCTGCTTTTTTAAAATAAATGAATACATATATTCCTGTTTGTGCACAGCTTCCCTGTCAAACAAATACACTGATTGAATAAAAAATCTAAATATCAGGTCAGGAGATTTGGCTCTGGCGAGTGACGATGCCCTTTTAGCTTCTTAGCTAATGTTATAAGTTAATTGGCTAAGGTTAGCTCTCTCCCTTTCTCACTCTTTCAGTCCTATTAAAGAAAATAAATGTTCTCTATCATGATTTATTATGGAGGGCATACAGGCTAATGTACTGGACTTAAGGGGAGACACTACAGGTGAATGTCGTAAAATTTGTATCTAATAACGTTATCACTATCACCACGTTTATATGCAAACGAGGCGTTATCTAATTAAAATGCACCAATTTGCACACATTTGCCACGGCACTGCAGGTTCTCACCACAGAACTTGAGTGTGTTTGGTGAACTTAGGGGAAAAATGTACAAATGCAAACAGACAGAGGGTCGTAAAACACACCACCTGAATGTGTATTTGGACGTTTTCTTTCCATTAGTGTTTTTGCCTGTAGTGTCCTGTCTTAAACAGTAACTGCATCATTTTAATTGTAGGCTCTTAATTGAATAACTATTCACTCTGTTGGTTTGTTGTATGTTAATGGATTGTTTTCAGTGACAACAGATACATGGTACAGACAGCCCTCCCTCAGATGTGAGAGGAAGGAATTGCAGGTACACAGTGTAACTGAGTCCTTGTTGTCATATGTAAATATAAAGTATTAGGTGCAATTCTTGAAAACCCTTAGTTCTCTATGTCCCTCTTCCTGCTGCAGTCAGTTATTCTCAATATACTAGAAACTAGCAGACTGTTAATTTTGTAGAAATGTGTATTAAACATTTGTGTGAGTGTAAGGGCATTAATAAAATAAAACGGTAAGTAAGTCAGACATGTGCTA